>MVJL01010424.1:0-14171 GCA_002156465.1 Macrocentrus cingulum
GGTGCGGTAAGTGAAAATTTTTGCACATTGCCATTTTGTTAATTTTTGCATAACATTAAAATATATTTCTATGTGACATTCACGTAAAATTACGCTACTTTAACGCGATGATATTTTGTTTACAGTTTCAAAGTCCCAAAAACACTTAAAAAAATCAACAATCCCCTAGCATCGTTTTAAACTATCAATCAGAAAAAAACTCTATAAAATAACTAGTTCACCCAGATTAAAAAAATCAACAATCCCCTAGCATCGTTTTAAACTATCAATCAGAAAAAAACTCTATAAAATAACTAGTTCACCCAGCGAAGCGGGCGTGCACATGCTAGTTTTGAAATAAATTCCGAAGAAATTCAGTCGGCTAAAACAAAGCATGAGTAAGAGGTAAAATTTTAGAAATTGGATGGAATTGGGATTGGAAATGAAGTAATTTTTCGAGCATTTGAAAGTTGGATAAAACTTTGACATCAGTTCAATGTTTGTTTTTGTAGAATTTCTTGGTTTTCAAGCTGCTTTTCTATACGAAATGTCGCTTTAGTATCTTGGAAATCGAATGTATAGGATATATAAGAAAAACTGCATAGGTCGTGAGTGAGACGCGCAGCTAATACCCGTAACAGAGCCATAGCAAAACGGAAAACTCCTAATAGAGAAGACTTTTTCTCTCGATACTCGTCTCTCCAATCAAGCGTAGTTACACGCTAGACCGATTTTTCCTGGTACGGGCACGCGGAATCTTGCAACAAGCATCCTGTGCTTGAAGACGATCCTAGAATGCCAATAACTCGTAATTTATCGTTCCCCAAGCTCACGTAGCACATGAAGAATAGAAAGCATCAGAGCCACCGACGTCAATAATATTTCTTCATAGTCTGCCAATGCAAAATTGTATAACAATACTACAAGGAACGACATATGTGCGCGCTAGCGGAATAAATCGATATAGGTCCATCCACAATTCATCGCAATTGCCTCCTGCCAACAAGCTCGCTGCTATATGTTACACAAAGACCGAGAATTAGATTGGATATACAGTAAATTCGAGATGGCTATACTATCTCTTGTAACACGGAATCCAATTCGATCAACACAATTAGCTATAAATAAACCTCACTTAAATTCATCTTCATTTCCACGCCAAAAAATTTTCTACATTATTGCTTCAAACTTTCATTATATTTTATTTAAAATTTTAGACCAAAAGTCTTTCCGCTATTCTAGAAATTTCGCAATTTTAATCATTTACATCATGTGTTTCAAATGATGAATTTAAAATTTTACTTATCGACTGAAATTTTAAAAATTAAACATCATGGTATTATGTCAAATATTTTAATTGCAATCTTTATATAAGTAAATATTTTTTGTACACTAGATTGACAATGCGTGCTTAATTCGCACGTTAGAAAACGATAATCGCTATAGAATCTCGTCTGATTTGTCCGCAAAAAATATGCAATGGCGAGAAATAAATTTACCGCAAAGTTGGACTCTTCAAGGTTTTTTTTTCCAGACTCCTGGGATTTTTTTCAGGGTTTAGCCAGATGGAAAAAAGTCTGGAGAATCTTACTGGATATAGCACGGAAAGCAAATATTTGCAAGAATTGCAAATATTCTGTTGAAATAACAAATAATTCGTATTTACAGTAAATTAATTTGATGGTTGAGATAGCAAAAAAATTAATAGCAACAGCAAAAAAATATTTGCTCATTCCACGGTTACTAATTTTCCAGAAACATTTTGAAACGATGCAAAAATATTATTGATAACATTTGCTAAATCTACAAAAGTTTTGTAGTATTTGAAAATTTTGTTGCTTAAATCCTAACGTAAAATGAACAAATGAATTTTTTAATCCTTATAAATAAAAAATTTTTAAATCTTTAAGTTTAATTAAATTTTTTCAGAATAATAAAACTTTACCTGAGACTTATTAAATGTATGCAAAAAGTTATAATTTCAATATTAAATCACTTTGGATTCGTGACTTCAATTTTCATTACAATTAATTTTTTTATAACGGAAAATTATTCATTAATTGATTTGTTATTTGAATAGATTGTGAATAATTATTTTTTTCTTCTTAAAATTATGGTTTTACATGTTGGTTAAATATTCAAGCATTCATAAGATCGGGTTCGACAGCTGTCACTAGCATTCTGGGCGATCAGACCAATAAAAAAGGGTTTACACATGATAAAAGAGGATTTCGCGACACATTTTCACGAGAGCTCTTCGAGTGGCGTGAAAGTTGTCTGCACTCAGCATATTTTTGTATATATACAGCTTTCACAGATAAATTTTACTTATCCCGCATGTCTAGGGGGCAAACATGTCATCCCTTTTACCGCTAAGGAACCCTGCCATCAGTGCACCTCAGCATTTACGCGTCGATGCTCAACCATTTGATATATTACTGGATGAAATGGTGATATCATGATATTTAACACTATTAGAGCGGTTTCGGCCAAAGGAAAGCATTTACGCGTCGATGCTCAACCATTTGATATATTACTGGATGAAATGGTGATATCATGATATTTAACACTATTAGAGCGGTTTCGGCCAAAGGATGTGTGCCATGATCTCATTGGACGAGCATCAGGTATTTACGTCACTGTGATTTCACCATCAAAGCGCACCTGATACATAAACAGACGCCAAACGACCGAGGCCAGTTTAATGGAGACATTTAGAGCATCAGGTATTTACGTCACTGTGATTTCACCATCAAAGCGCACCTGATACATAAACAGACGCCAAACGACCGAGGCCAGTTTAATGGAGACATTTACGCGATGATACGGTAACACGAGCCCCCATTCATCACGTATCGCTTCAGCGGGCGTTCTTGCTCCCATCAGTGCGATAAACGCTTCAAAATGAGCGAAGACCACCTGATAATCATCTTCTGTTACCAATAGAAATTGATTGGCTTGGATATTGTAGGCTTGTGCCTCACGTGTGGTCATCACCCACGACTAGCTCATGAACAGCTTGTGGCGCCACATACACAAGAGGCAGATCTGGGAATTGATGTGTTTGGCTGGTGTTGATGGCCCGGACAGCCATGAACGATGGCTTCTAGATTCACCGGATAATCTACCAATATGGTCGCGAATCGATTGGACATAAAAATTAATTTTTTTAAACGACAAATCGATTTTTTATCACGTAGGACGAAAAAATTTGAGCTTTTATAAACTGAAATTGAGCGAGTCAAATCACTGGAATTTTTATCCACCAAACGGGCTTTCTATTGGCACTGAGCGAGACTGTTTAAAATCGCGTATTGTCTTTTAAATATAGAGATAACTCACCGTAGAGACTAAAGTCTAAATCGACTATTATTGTCGTAATATAAATAAGTTAATTTTTTTCAACTGTAAATTATTACAGTTTGTTATTTTACATTTTAACTGAGTAATTACAATTAAATGGACTTTCTCTATGATTTTATTTGTATTGATAAACGTGCGAATTTATTATTATTTTCATTTTTTATATTTATCAATGAAAATAATCTTGATAATTATCTTGCGATAAATGCGATTTCATGAGCATAATTAGAAAACGAAATAATTATTTAGATCAAGTAAATTTATTGAATGTAAGTTTTATTATACGTTATTATATTATTTATAAATTTAAAGTTTAATAGAAATATTGCACGGTTTGAGGCATTTATTCTAAATCCGTCCTGGTAGCAGCTCAGCCAGAAATTTTCCAAGTCCCTTTAGCTCGGCTGAAAATTTTCCAAGTTTTTCATGAAGAACTTGAAAAAATTTTCGTACGACAACCTGAGGAAGTTGGAGTCTCCAAGTTCGCGTTGGCTTACTATCGTCTCTGAGCATGTGCAACGTTCGAATCGGAAAGACAACATGGAACTAAAGTCTTAAATTCGAAAGACGAATCGCGACCGTTTAAAAATTCGAGTTTTATTAGTGGCTCTACGGAAAGACCGCGAAGAGAAATTTTTCACAGCCTATAAAAGCCTCTTAGTAATTCAAAAAGCCCAAATTTTTCCATCCTGAGAGATATTTGATGAGAATTGTTTGTTTCGGAGAATAAGTATGAAATCTTGTGTGTTGTTTTAGAGAAGTATATAGTTGAGTGTTACGCGAAAAGGAATGAGAGGATAAATCATTGAAAGAGATAATGAAGCAATAGAGTTTCTGCAAGAGCTTTTTTCATCACGCTCCTGCTGGCAAATGGTCTTTGTAGAAGAATATAAGAGACTTTAGTTAACAAGAGTCGTTGAACATCAGAGAGGAAGCTTGGTTCAGTTGTTCCGTAGACTCATTTCAAGTCCAAATCTACAGGAAGTCAAAAGGTGCTGGAATAAAGCAATTATCAATACACAGTGACACCATAGAGCACACTCATTTAGAGCTTATAATTTACTTTTAAAATATTATAAATCAAATTGAATGTAGGAAAAAAACGCAATCGTATACAGACACTGTATATCGCTGTAGTTTTCATTCATAATTCAGAAAATACATCGAGTTTTATCATCAATTTCACGTGTTTTTCTAGAAAACTACTGTCGAAATCGAGTCTACAAAACCAAAAATTTCGAACGATCGTTAAAAACGAAAATAAATCATTATTTATAACTCAATAAAAAAAACGCGGAATATATAATATTTTTTTTAAATACAGATCTAAATGTCGTGAATGAAAAAAAATTTTTTTTTTGGTTCATTCATATAAAATTTAAAATTACATTAATTAATTTTTTTTTTTGATAGTGCACACCCTATTGCTTCGCATAAAGGGTATTAGTTTATATAGAATAACAGAAGTGAAAATCATTTTTCAGGTATTTCATATTTTAAAATTGTGAAATAAAAAATATCAATTCATTTAAATCGGGAAAATTTAAGTTTTAAAATAAGAAGGAAGATTTTAGCAATGTATGATATAGTTTTCTGATATGGCAGCTTTTGAGGAAAAATTTATAAAAAGTTGAAATAACCGCAAGTCTAATATAAAAACGAATTATATATATCTTGAGCAAATATTCTCAATATGAAATCCGTTATTTCAAATAAACCGAGCAGAAAGAGATTCTTGGCTTGAGGCCAAGATTGAAAATCATTCAGCGTCATATTGAACTAACGAAACTTTATTTCATTCGTTCACATATATATCCATGGCTTTTAATCCCTCAACCACTTGGTAGAAAATATATTTTTTCAAGGTAGATGTGTGCAACGATTGCCAGCTCATGACCTCGATAAATTAACGGAAATAAACGGGTTTTCCTGAATTGCTTCGCGTCGATATACGATAACAATTTTTCGTAGCACCTGCAGCATCGTGAACGGAAGCGATGTATCATGTATATACCCAAGACGATATTCTTTATCGTTTCTCATTTTATTCCAGAATTGTTGACTTTAGTATATTAATCGCATGCTCGATTTGACGAAACACATGAACATGAAACGCAACTTTTTTTTCTCGCTTCGTAAAATTACGTTTTTGGTAATATATTTAGCAGTATTAAAGCAGGTGATTTGCGCACGATACGTAAATGCTCGCACAGCCGCTATAATAATACACTCAAGCCTTGTACAGGATCATAGGGTGATAACGATACTTCCGGTAAACCACACACGGCAGTGTAATTACAAAACCTGGAGCGAAGCAAATTCCCTTGACCAGTTATACACATTGTACAAAAGCTATTTTTAAGACTTTCCACTGCTAATCGTCCTTAACCTTTGCTAAAAAAAAATCTTTTCACAATTATAATTATCGTTTCGTTACATACAGGCATTTAGCAACGTGTTTATAAATGTTTGCAGATTTATCGCCACGAAATGCATAATGAAATTATTTCAGGAATATTAGAATATTATTTAATTGCAGGAAAACATTGTTGCAAAACATTATATTAAAAACCGACGTTTTATTAAAATCTGAAAAAAATATCGTTCAAAAATGTTTTTTAAAGGTTGTTAACTAATCGAAATTCAATTTAAATTTGTACATTTGTTGCAAATTATATTTTTTATCGATCAGTGAAATTTCAAAGAGATTTCTCGTCTGTAAGTGGAGAAATTAAATCGTAAAGTTTGAATTAAATACACAAGCGCTTTATGGCACAATCCTAATTGATGCTCTTTTAATTGAAAATAAAAATATTTCTATTGATGCGCAATCTAATAAAAAAAAATGAGTATGATGGTTTTTGATAAATAAAGAATTTATAATAGTGATATTGCAAAAAAGTTCGTCGTTTTAAACTTTTTTTTTGATAAAGCACAATCATGATATTCAAGAAAACAATTATTTAAGTTCGTGTGTGTAATTAAATCTATGCTGAAATATTTTAATCATAAACTTTATTGTATTTTCTTAATTTGTAAAAATATCTGTAACAATTTTTAATTTTCTTTAGTTAATAACGGCGAATACTGCTACACCACAAAAAAATGTATATCGCTGTAGTTTTCATTCATAATTCAGAAAATACATCGAGTTTTATCATCAATTTCACGTGTTTTTCTAGAAAACTACTGTCGAAATCGAGTCTACAAAACCAAAAATTTCGAACGATCGTTAAAAACGAAAATAAATCATTATTTATAACTCAATAAAAAAAACGCGGAATATATAATATTTTTTTTAAATACAGATCTAAATGTCGTGAATGAAAAAAAATTTTTTTTTTGGTTCATTCATATAAAATTTAAAATTACATTAATTAATTTTTTTTTTTGATAGTGCACACCCTATTGCTTCGCATAAAGGGTATTAGTTTATATAGAATAACAGAAGTGAAAATCATTTTTCAGGTATTTCATATTTTAAAATTGTGAAATAAAAAATATCAATTCATTTAAATCGGGAAAATTTAAGTTTTAAAATAAGAAGGAAGATTTTAGCAATGTATGATATAGTTTTCTGATATGGCAGCTTTTGAGGAAAAATTTATAAAAAGTTGAAATAACCGCAAGTCTAATATAAAAACGAATTATATATATCTTGAGCAAATATTCTCAATATGAAATCCGTTATTTCAAATAAACCGAGCAGAAAGAGATTCTTGGCTTGAGGCCAAGATTGAAAATCATTCAGCGTCATATTGAACTAACGAAACTTTATTTCATTCGTTCACATATATATCCATGGCTTTTAATCCCTCAACCACTTGGTAGAAAATATATTTTTTCAAGGTAGATGTGTGCAACGATTGCCAGCTCATGACCTCGATAAATTAACGGAAATAAACGGGTTTTCCTGAATTGCTTCGCGTCGATATACGATAACAATTTTTCGTAGCACCTGCAGCATCGTGAACGGAAGCGATGTATCATGTATATACCCAAGACGATATTCTTTATCGTTTCTCATTTTATTCCAGAATTGTTGACTTTAGTATATTAATCGCATGCTCGATTTGACGAAACACATGAACATGAAACGCAACTTTTTTTTCTCGCTTCGTAAAATTACGTTTTTGGTAATATATTTAGCAGTATTAAAGCAGGTGATTTGCGCACGATACGTAAATGCTCGCACAGCCGCTATAATAATACACTCAAGCCTTGTACAGGATCATAGGGTGATAACGATACTTCCGGTAAACCACACACGGCAGTGTAATTACAAAACCTGGAGCGAAGCAAATTCCCTTGACCAGTTATACACATTGTACAAAAGCTATTTTTAAGACTTTCCACTGCTAATCGTCCTTAACCTTTGCTAAAAAAAAATCTTTTCACAATTATAATTATCGTTTCGTTACATACAGGCATTTAGCAACGTGTTTATAAATGTTTGCAGATTTATCGCCACGAAATGCATAATGAAATTATTTCAGGAATATTAGAATATTATTTAATTGCAGGAAAACATTGTTGCAAAACATTATATTAAAAACCGACGTTTTATTAAAATCTGAAAAAAATATCGTTCAAAAATGTTTTTTAAAGGTTGTTAACTAATCGAAATTCAATTTAAATTTGTACATTTGTTGCAAATTATATTTTTTATCGATCAGTGAAATTTCAAAGAGATTTCTCGTCTGTAAGTGGAGAAATTAAATCGTAAAGTTTGAATTAAATACACAAGCGCTTTATGGCACAATCCTAATTGATGCTCTTTTAATTGAAAATAAAAATATTTCTATTGATGCGCAATCTAATAAAAAAAAATGAGTATGATGGTTTTTGATAAATAAAGAATTTATAATAGTGATATTGCAAAAAAGTTCGTCGTTTTAAACTTTTTTTTTGATAAAGCACAATCATGATATTCAAGAAAACAATTATTTAAGTTCGTGTGTGTAATTAAATCTATGCTGAAATATTTTAATCATAAACTTTATTGTATTTTCTTAATTTGTAAAAATATCTGTAACAATTTTTAATTTTCTTTAGTTAATAACGGCGAATACTGCTACACCACAAAAAAAAAAATTCACACGTTTATTGTGTAATTTTGCGTAATCTGCAAAAATGGTCAAAATCCTGTTGTAAACAATTTTTTTTTACTATGATTTTTTGATATGAGACTCAAAAAACCGAAATAATCCGGTTATTTTTTTGCCCCACCTTTGTATAAATATTATAAAACTAAAAAATCATCACAACTCCTCAGAAAAACTGCTAAAAAATTTTGATTCTTCATAAAATATTGATTCTCCAAAAAAAAAAAACATAAATCAAAGATAATTAACAATTTAAAATGTAAATTAAATATTTCCTTAAAACTATATTATATAGTAATTAATTTTTCGAATATTAAGTGAATTCAAAATTTCTATCAAAATTTGATCGAAAGTAAATTAAAAAAAAAGTGATTTTGCAAAAACTTTGATTTTAAAATACATTCCATGTAAATCGAATTTTGAAAAAATTAAACTGCAATATCCAATTGAGTTTAATAGATCCAAATTGATTGATATTTTGCAATATAAAATAGTAATTGGATTTTTAAGGGTTGTTGAGTAAAAAATAAAAACAGTAAAACACGTTTCGAGTGTCGAAAAGTCACATTCAGTCGAAGTACGTACTCACATTGTATATACGAGTTGGAGAGGCGACTGAATAGTCTGAAAATTGGTTTTTTGCTGCAAGCATTCATGCATTAAAGCGCACATCGCACTCTGCAGTTGTGTGTAGGTACGTGCAATAAAGAGATACGAAATCTATGTACTAAAAATAAAAAAAAAATCCTATATAACACAGCATCAGAACTATAATGAGCTTGTTGTATACCAACACAATTTACACAACCACTCACTGGCTTACAACAAAACTCGTTGTGGCATTACGAGCATAACTTTACAACGAGAGCCATTTGCAAGTTGGCCGAACATTAATCGATTGTATTCTGTGGTGAATAACTCGTTGGCTGGACGCTCAATTCAAGAGCCACCATTTCACCACTCTCCTACATGTATATATTTATTTCTCAGGTCATGTGCATTAAGCTACAGTGGCTTTCGAATTATTCACCGTGGTAATTTCATTTTGTACTTTCCTCTCTTGCCATGCCCTTTATGAGATTCCACGCAGAAGTTCTTCAATGCCGTTGTGATATACGTTGTGTTATTTTTTTTATTTTTCCTGCATTAGCGTAATGGATGGCATATATGTAACAATATATACTGGAACACATATGGGTCGGCTATTTACGCTCAGCAGACTTGGTATTTGTTGATGATATCACGCTCTCAGTGCTAATAAACTCCGGGGCGAAATATTGCTGAGCATTTGCGATCACTATAAATGTCAGACGATGATGAAACACGAAAAATTGAAGAATATTTGTTTACTTAAGCTTTTTTTTCGTATTTTTTCACGTCAGAAAAATTCGGGCTTTTCGAAAACAGTTAGAAATACTTTTATACCGTCTCTGAAAAATTTTTTTAGGGCGATTTACAGTCTTTTTATAGAACCACTGATAAAACTTGAGTCTTTAAACCGTCGCGATTCGTCTTTCGAATTTGAGATTTTAGTCTCTTAATTATCGTTCAGGTCTCGCGAATTGCACTTCTTGGAGACTCGAGTTCCGTGTTGTCTTTTCGATTCGAACGTTGTACACGCTTAGAGACGATAATACGCCAACAAGAGCTTGGAGACTCCAACTTCCGCAGGTTGTCGTACGAAAATTTTTTCAAGTTCTTCATGAAAAACTTGGAAAATTTTCAGCCGAGCTAAAGGGACTTGGAAAATTTCTGGCTGAGCTGCTACCAGGACGGATTTAGAATAAATGCCTCGAACCGTGCAATATTTCTATTAAACTTTAAATTTATAAATAATATAATAACGTATAATAAAACTTACATTCAATAAATTTACTTGATCTTAATAATTATTTCGTTTTCTAATTATGCTCATGAAATCGCACTTATCGCAAGATAACTATCAAGATTATTTTCGTTCATAAATATAAAAAATGAAAATAATAATAAATTCGCACGTTTATCAATACAAACAAAATCATAGAGAAAGTCCATTTAATTGTAATTACTCAGTTAAAATGTAAAATAACAAAATGTAATAATTTACAGTTGAAAAAAATTTATTTATTTATATTACGACAATAATAGTCGATCTAGACTTTAGTCTCTCCCTTTATTAGAGCTGAATTGCCTCTATATACCTATATGAGAGACGCCATTTTAAATAATCTCGCTCAGTGCCACGACAATATTCCAATTTTTAGTAGCTTAAAAAAACGAAAATTTGTCGAAATCTTTTTTTTTTTTATTTTTAAAAATATATCAATTATACGTATAAAAATTAAATCCGGATGGGACAATAATTCTAGATAATTTACCGATGATAGCAATCAGTCTTTACAGAGAAGTCTCGAGGGAACAAAAGCGTGACGGAGGTTCGATTAGACGTGAAAAAGCCTTCCATTCTATTTCAAGACGTTGACTAACCATGTCCAGCATAAAAACCGTTTTCCCAGACACTCTGGCCCAAAGAATACGAGGGATATCACAATAAACAGCGCAGTAAAAGCCGAAGAGGCGGGTAAAAAATGATGGGAAAAGGTAAAGGGTCTCCATTATCACCTGTAATTGACTGGGGGCTTGATGAAAAGACCACATTTCGTCAATTTCATCACTACTATACTTTTCTCATTACTGTTGGCTGTGTTATTTGCACGAAAGAGAAAAATATCGAGATTATGTGCACTGCAGATGATGAAATATTCATCAATATTGACTAATGTAGAAGTGTAATTTATTTATTAGTTGGTAACTGAATCCATGAATTATTACTCACCAACGATGTTGAGATAAACTTTGTAGCCGATGGGCGGCGTCGTGGATATTTGACATTCATAGACCCCCGAGTCCTTGCGTTGGGGGTAGCGAATCTTGAGTATCCACTCTTCGGAATGCGGGGTATGCAGTGCCTCGAAGCGCTGGTCACTTGTGTAAGTATAACGGCCGACTGTCAACAAGTGGATGTCACGATGCCTCACCCAAGACACCTAAAACAATGATCATAGTTAGCGAGCGAAATTCTAGTGGACTCCAGGGCACAAAATTTACATTCCACTCTTCCATTAATGGAGGTTAGCTCTATATTGACTGTTTGGTTCACCGCAAAATAGTCAGACACGCGGTCGAGGGGAAATTTGCCTTTGAAAAGCCCGGGAAATCCGATCACCGTCTTTTTAATCGAAACAGTGAGAAGCTGTTTACAGTTTTATCTAGTGACTCGTAATTTGACTGATTAAAACATGTTTGCTGATTAAGCGGGAATCTATTCTGAGTGAAAAAATTAATTTATAATTGATCAATCATGGCCATACAGCAGGAATTTATCAATAATTCAGATTATTGAAGAAAAATGAGCATTTGTTCATTTAAAAAATCAGCGCCCATTAAAAATGAATATTTTCAGAGTGATTTTGATCCAATTTTACTGTACAAAAGTCGAAGTACATTTAAATTATATTTTAAAAACCCCCCAAACAAATTGACATTTAAAAAATTTTGATAGAGCGAAAGACAGGAAAAAAAAAATGTGTGTAGCAGCCGGACTATTTTAAACTGAAAAATTGGCATTTGGAAGAGACAAATTTATTTACAATTATATTTCGAAATTTTTATTTTATTATTTCAAATAACTGGCAACCAGTTGCCTGATGAAATTTCCTTTTTTTTCCCATCAAATTTTTATCAGAGGGAATTTACCGTCGGAATGCAATGAAAATTTCCTCCATGTATACATCACGCGCAAAATGAGTGATCGTTTCCATAGCACTCGCGTCTTGACGCGTTCTCATGATTGAACGATAAAACTTTACACTCTTCTCTCTGTCTTATCCACACAAAGTTTATGAGCGCGTGCAAAGATCCATTTCGCATAGGGCTATATATTGTGTATATATTTTTCTGCGAGCATCATCAAACAATATATATAATTTATGCACGCTTATGTCAAATATACAGGCAGCAGCGAGTATTATCACCGCGCGGAATGTCGTAAAAAATTTCTTAACAATGGCACAGTCGCGGATAATAGTCGGCGGATAAAAAAAATATATATATTTATCGTTGGGGAAAATAAATGCGGAAAAAAATTACTTTACCTTGCAAAATATCTTTATTATACCTTATTACCCTCGATATTCTTATAGCTACGACCGACTTGGCCGTGTTTTGCACGAGTTTTACAGTAGAAATCTAAATTTTTCCGCGCTATCCGTGGCCTGCAGTGACTTACTGCAGTCAGAAACGATGCGATATCAAAAGTAAATTATAGTGCGCTGCAATCACGGAGAGTATTGCGCTTGGAAATGAGCTTAGATTGTTCTAAGCACGTCGAATGCAATGGATATGTTCACTTGACAATAGCTACAGAACAATATAACTTTATTTCACGGTACAATCTCATTTTGCCAAGCTGTACGTGTACCGCTACCCTCGCTGTAGTGCTTAATGATGTCACCGCGAACGTGTCTGCTATGATTGCAATATTCTGGCGTCCCTGAGTGCTGGTATTCCCCAGAAATCATGAAAATTCTCGGCGAAAAATGTATAAATTCACTGGGCGTGCTCTCGCACCACCGATTAAAACATTAACATTTTAATTGCTCGCGCGCACTCTCGGACCATGAGAGCGTTAATTTTCGACTGAATTTTCGCACTAACATATATACGCATATAAAATTCTGAATAATTACAAAATTTTCATTATAATTTAGTTGGATATACATATAACGAAAGATATATTGCAGTTTATTATGAATGAAAATGCACATTATTTTGTATTCCTAGAACGCAAATGACGAGTTTTTATCAAGCTTTTATTAATTTTTTTTATTATATGCATTTTATTGGGTGTTTTTAATTTTATATTTCGATAGAAAACGAAATTGGGTATAAATCAGTTGATTTTTACACGCTTTTATATTTAACGTAACTATAATTTGAAAATAAAATTATAAAAAATTTTTCTCAACCTTCTCTTTTTCAAGATTTTTTTTTCGACTTCCTGGGGCGTTCCCCAGAATACGAAACTCTGCTATTAGGTAGAGAACGGTCGGGAAAATGTAGTATAACTGTTTTACACTCTGAAAAATCGTCGCATATGAGCGCAGAAAATTTTTATAATGTCCAGGATTTTTTCTAGACTAAAGGCGCTCAACTGGATGTATAGAGCTGCTGAACTAGATGGAGAATTGTCTGAAAAATCTCTCAGTATAGTTCTGTACTCGGGGGATCGTTGCATATGAGCATAAAAAATTTTTATGTCTTTCAAAAGTTTTTTTTTTTCGACTTCCTTGGGTGTGTTCTCAAGGGTGTTTTCCAGATTTGTTGGATATCTGGCGAAAAAATGAGATAAATCGTAATTTTAAAAAGGCCCACCGGTTTTATTTTTTTAATAATAATATTTTTTAAGTTATAAGTTAAATTTTTTATGATTGGGTATGCTTCAAATTTTTTATTTCAATGCTTATATTATTTTATATCTTTTAGTAGATTAATTTTTTTTCAAATAATAATTTTTAAACGAAAATTTTTTATTCTATTTATTATTAAATTAATTAATTATTTACATTTACCAAACGTCAAACATAATTTAATTGATGATGAAAAATATTTATTTATTTTAATGTTTTAAATAAAAAAAAAATTATTGGCAGAATTTGATGGTTTTTTTTTTTTTTTTTTTTTTTT
>MVJL01010427.1:0-25580 GCA_002156465.1 Macrocentrus cingulum
GCTAGCTCGAATTTATATGAAAGAAGCGGATATTACGGTGAATCTTGGCTGCTTTGATCGGATGGTGTTTGATTCGACACCTGTAACCGCATATCGCAATTCAAGGGTCAAAAGACAGAAGCAAAGACGCGTTTAATCGAGTGTGGATGCATTTTTGCCGTGAGCAATGTACTTTGAATACCGTCTCTGCAAGTGCTATATACGAAAAAATCCCACACGAAAAACACGTCGTTCTCTTTCTTTACTCGCACCAAATCCTATCGTTCCTGTCTACCCATGAATGCACTTCCGAACGGATCAAAGTCTTGACATGGCAGTAAGCGAGAACAATGGCCTCGGGAATGGAATTCCAGAACGGAAAGTCCCAGTAATTGGAAATCTCTCCCACTTCGTAGCTGTGGGACGATCAGGGAGTCATGTGTAAATCGATAGTCTCTATATACTTTCCTCTTTTTCCTCTTTTTTAGTTACTCTCCTCGTTTCGTCTAAGGAATTTTTTAAACACCGTCTCTACTTCACTATCAGATATTTATTCTCGATTCATGCAGTACTAAATTCCTCACAATCCAGCCATGACAATATAGAAATTCCAAGCGTAAAAAATTATTCAATCCTTCTTTTTAATCTCACAAATAAAACACTCAATTCAAATAATCTCTACATACATAAAAAAGTCCAAATTCATGATGATTACATGAAATATGCAGCATATATTTTTCCTACAGTTAGTTTAGCGTTTTAAAAACACACAATAAAATTTACAATCCCCTTGGCATCGTTTTGAATGATGCCAAGGGGATTGCAATTACAAAAAAACTCTAAAAAATAAGTAGCACACTCAGCGAAGCAGGCGTGTACATACTCAATCCAGTGGTGTCAATCGATGTTGGCAGATAAATACAAGTCATTTACTCAGTTTAAACATCAATTAAACATGTAAACAGTTTCGATTTTTAATGTATAATCTGATCGCTGGGTAATTCTGAATAAAGAAAAACACTAAGCGTGAGAATGGATTGAAACCCGAGTGATAAAGTCTGTACTCATAACCTGAGGCGTAGTTAGCAGTTGCACTTAACGATCCACGTTATCACAAGAAGTAATCCGAGTGCGTGGTTAGCCCTCACCCCCATTTCGCCCGCTCGGCAGTGATGTGTAGGCTGCTTCAGAGGCGGGCGAAACTAGAAGAAGCGCAGGGAGTTAGGTGCGTCAATTACAGTCCTACTGCCACCATCCAACGTAGCTACTACCTCTAAAGAGTGGGACGAGTCGTCCCTGCCCACCCACAGGACCGAGCGAACCCTCCACGAACTGTCTAGCACAGGGCAAGAAGATTCCACACTGTAATATCGTGTTCCCCAAGCAAGTAGCGACCTTCATCAATGCTAGCGTGTACGTAAACCGCAACAGAGTGGAAAGCTACTCTCTGATGGCCTAACGGGTTGCACGATTAAAAGGCTGTTTTTCACAGGGCTTTTGATACCTGATAGGTCAGGTGAGAACCTCAGCTATATGGCGGAAAATTATTACAACCCACTGGGCATCAGATTTCGACGTCTGTCACGACCCTTGTCATGTACCAAGTTTCTAAGAGAAAATTGTAGCCAATTACAATCAAATAACTCGAATTTAACTTTTATTATTTTATAATTAACCTCGAAAAATCTATGAAAATACTACTCTGCTGTTTACTAAGATGATTTTTTGTATTTTAAACTGTAAATCTTGCTTGAAAAAAAATATTATAACTTTGTTACAACGCTGGATTATTATTAACGTGGTTAGGTGGACATTGGGGTAGTTTTTTCCCCCACGAAAAAGAGATTATAGAAGAATATTATCCCTGATAAACGCGGCTAGACACATGCTCTTTACTGCTATAAGGATTTCTTGTAATATAGATAACAGTGCCTGAGGCGATGCACGCAGAAACAAGAATTGCTGAGAGATAATGCGAGAGTGCTCAAGATGATGAAGCAAGCACATCTAGAAGAGTAATTCTGGAGACAGTTGTGTTGCGACCTAATTATCCGCATAATTGTCTTCATGTTTGCAGTTGAGCAGTCTGCATTAATCCGAAAATTACGATGTTGTCGGGTGATTATTGTTGTGTGGTTTTTTGTTGGTTTTGGATCTTCAGTCATTCTCAGGCGACGTTTCTGCGTCTTATCCAGTTTTTCGAGTGTTGAAATTACTTACCCGTGTGTGTTCTTTGATGTGCTTTTAGATGAGAACTCTTTGTGTAGACTTTTTTGCACCCGGGAAAGGTGCATTTGTGTATCCTGCGCTTCGTGTCTTGAGGACTGTGTTCGTGGCTCCTGGCATGATGCCTGCTCGTCACCGCTGATGCTACTGCCGTTGTGCTCGTGTGCTGCGTGCCAGCAACGTTTGGAAATCCATTCGCCGTCACGGAGATTAATCTGAAGAATTTTTTTAAAATTAATTTTAATGATAAAGATTTTTGGTGATTTCTCTTTTGTTACCTGGCTACACCCTGGCCGTTGCTCGCTGTGACCCTGACGATTGCACTCCTGCCTCCTGTCCCGTGCAGATTCAGGTTGTGTACGTCCAACATCGAGCTCCCACTCGACGAATGACTCGAATTTGAGTGACCCTGGCTTGATTCTGGGCTTGAGGGTGGCGTCAGGATTTGACCCTCGCCTTCACAGCCACTGTCATCCTCCTCCTCAATTTCCTGGAACAATAAATCAACTCGTTGAATATTTATTTTATATTTAGAAATTTTTTTTTCGATATTTTGATGCCTAATTCGATCGCGTTATTATTGCTAAAAGCATTAATTTATTATAAATCACTGATGTAACGATTTTACAACTTTTAAAATACGATATTTTTCGTTTTTTCACTCAATCAACTCGATAACAATAAATTTAAAGATGTTTTATGCAGAAAAAAAAAAAAATTATTTTTCGTCAAATTTTCGACAGGGGTATACCCTTGAAATTTTGAACTTTTTTAGTTTTTTGCTGATATCTCGATAACTAATCGAGATAATGAAAAATGTTATTAGAGCAAAATTATCGGGATTTTAATTCTTTACAAAAAATGTAGAGTAAAATTTTTCAAAATTTTACTTTGTTTTCGAGATATTTTGAAAAATCGATATTTCAAAAAATCAGTAATATCACAGAAACTAATGTAGATATAAAAAAATTTTATAAACATTTTTTGTAGGAAATTGAACTGCCAATAAATTAAGTTATATGATATTTTTCGTTATCTCGCATATTTACTGAGTTATCACGAAAAAACGAAAAAAAAATGACGAAAGTGGCTAGAATTCCAAGGGGTACCTCTTACAAAATTTTAGGAAAAAAAATTTTTTTTTACTATCGCAACTAAACGTTCTAAAATTAATCCTAAATATCTCAAAATACTATGCTAATATATTATCACGTATTATATACAAAATGACTAATAGTTGTTATAAATGGAGAAAACTTTTACGTGCTCGTTTTTTTAGTCCATAACGACTATCGTGCTTCAAAGCAGTCAGTTTTACCGAATTAATTCTTCGATTGAAGTTTTAAAAATACTTTTATCCAACTATGAACCCTGCGATGATTTTATACCCCTTAGATTTTAAATAGAATACAATAATTCAGATCAAAATCCTCGAATAAATCCGTCAGAATTCTTTCCACGAGTTATTTCAGATGTAATTAATTTCTTTCTACTTCTCAACTATTATTTACATGCTAACTATTTCATATCATTCAAAAATTATTGCCCAAAATGTCTCTAGATTGCAATAAATTAACTTGAGCGACTGAGCGATGTTTTAAGAGGATATTTGTCGATGTACCTCTTCGTCCTCTTCGAGATCTTCGCTAGCCTCTTTTTTTAAAATGAGCGCTCTACAGGAGAGCGTCGGCGAGCTGTCCCACGACAGGGCGGAGCACGCGGAACTAGCGGATGACATCGAAAGGGAGTCGAGGTGACGATCCAGATCCCTGTCTCGGCCGTTGTGATTGTGGTCGCCTGGGCTGTACTTCATGTCATCTAGACAGAGAGGATCTCGGTCATCCAGTGACGAAGATACCTAGAATTCAAAAAAAAAACTTTGTCAGTTCCAATTGAACAATTAGAAAATCCACTTTTTCCACCTACCTCCATTTTGATTTGGGGTTCATACTGTGTGGTAGCGGTGCAAGTGGTCGCCGTCCATGAAATTGGAGGCGCCCTGAAGAGATTCCATGGCGCTGTATCCAACTCTGTGGGCAGCTTTTTGTACGATTGTAGTTTGGGTTCGTCTTTCAGGTACCTTTCCATCTCGTAACAAGTCTGTAATTATTCAAGATGAATTTGTTGGTTAGTCAAAGTTAATTTTCATGAAGAATGTTTCAGATTATATATGTTTTGGGAAATTACTTGCAACGAGTCTTTGCAACATGGGTATTTTAAAGTTTCCAAACTTGGAATATTCGGGGTTTACTTGCGGCATATAGATATATTAACTCTCATTACATGTTTGGTAATGAACGCGTCTAGAATATTCTAGATTAATTTAGCAAACATCTCTGGAACTTTGAAGGCATAAAAAATATTTTATATTTCAAATTAAAACCTTTTTTTTTTTGTAATTATAAATAAAAATAACTAAAGAGAAATTTATAAGGATGAAAAAAATTTTATTATTTAATTCAATTGATAAAAGGTGTTATTTTTTTGGAGATTGAATAATTTATATGATCTTTTTTATGATGCAGAGAATAAAATAATGGTCTGTTCCATTATTCACTATTAAAGTTACTTTTTCTCTCTCGTGTTTGTGTCCTCGTCGTATGCGACGTTATTACAATTTTAAAGTAATTTTATTCGTCCAACTGAAGTAGAAACGACAAAGGAAACTAGTGTGACGGTCTTGTTTCACGAGAGTGAAATTTTTTTATTGAAGAAAATTAATCTTTGGCGAGGGAAACATTACATCAGCTCGTCGAGGTGTAATGGTTCGAGAATCTATTTTCATAGATTGTCATAGTGTTTGTGTGAGAGCAAAGTAACTCGGAAGCTTTTTGGTTGAGTGACCCGACGTTTTATGACTTTTACTGTCGCCGTATACCGATGCTATACCAACGCCCGAGCTCTGTCGACTGCTTCAAAAACATTTTGCTTCCTTCCGCAGTGCTGTTAAGATCACCAGAGACTCTGTTAATAATTCAACAGCTATATACTTGCAGGTATAAATGCTTATTTTGCACATGCTGTTTCAAGTACATCTTTTAAGGCAAAAAATAACCACAAATTTTACATCGTCGAATTTTTTATAACCTATACATTTAGTAAAAAAATTAAATTAAACGATTTTGGAATATGTTAGGACAGAAAAACACATTGACAATCAGAGAGAGAGACTAAAAAATATGAGGAAATTGGTGTAACCTCCACTATCAATTTTTTTTTAAACGGAATTTCTTTTTTAACAATTTTTTTTTCCATTCACTCGGCATTTTTTTCTTTTCATCATCCCTTTCACACAGGGCGCTTTGTGTGGAAAAGGGAAATCGTTTTGTTGTTTTTTCTTTTTCTTTTTTGTTCGCATGGTGAGTGAACAACCGTTGGCTTTGTACTGCCCGCGCACAACCCACACATCCATCTCTGAGAGGTCCTTCAGGCCAAACTTTCATCTATTTCACTTTCAGCTTTTTGAATTAGCTGAGAATATAGTGAAATAAAAAATCTAGTTTTACTTTAGACAATTGAATTTTATGAGGATAATTGAGGTTTATTTTTTTATTTTTTTTTTGCAGAGTAATTTAAGAAAAAAAAAAAAAAAAAACAATTTTATTGTAAAAAGGATTTTACTAATTTTTTTTTTTAATACAGTGTATATTTTACGTTGACTCTTAAGAGCTTTTTGAATTAAATTAGATTCAGATGAGCGATAAAATATTCATACTTCTATTTTAATTACACTTTTTTTAAAGATTTTTTAATTAGAAAACTTTTTTATTTATATCAAGATATTTTGGATATAATTTTGACAATAGAGAAAAAAACTAATTTTACTCATGAAAAATGTAATTTTAGTCTGATTTAGGATTAGAAAAAAAATATTTTGTAATTTTAAGAATTTTAAAATTATCAAAAAAATGTGATTAATTGATGAATTATTTTAAAAAACGTAGTACAAGTCCTGCTATATGTATGGTAAGTTTTTTTTCTAGTGAAAAATCTAGATTTTACCGGTGAAACGAAAATGTCGAAAAGATTGTACAATGCAAGAAAATTTAGTGCGCACAGTGAGAGCGCAAAAATTCGACGTGGTAACGATTCAAGAAAGTAAACCTGGTGATAATGGCCAGATAAACTATCCCCTCGTCGCCGAAGTGGATGCTCTTGAGGAGTAGCAGAGGAGCGAGATAGCAAACGTGGAAAAGATTATCCTAGTATGGCGCATGAAGAACGACCGAGAGTTGAGCGAGGAAACGGCGAGAAACGAGTGGAAAAAATAGGAACGTAAAGCACTCGAGGGTGGAGATAATCTTCAGTCTTGCTCTACCCCCATCCCTGTGCATTTTGCGCAGTCTTTCATCCGCTCTCTCTCGAATCCGCGCGCACACGAATGAGAAGTTCAGCCGTAATTCCAAGCGACTGTCATTAACAGAGCTTTCTCGCGGCTGCAGAGAAAAAGAATGATAACCACGAGCGCGCACTACTTTCATTCTATCTTTTGACATAATATTCTGCGTGTGATGCGCTCATCCGCGCACTGGTCACAAATTTTCCCACCTTTTTTTCCCCTCGCTATTTCTCCGATTCTTCACTCTTTCTCGCGGCTGCCAGAAAATGCCAGGCAGACACACACACACACACAACGCACTGTGGCAGAATGCCAGCAGGCCGTTAAAAAGATTCCCGCAACTTTAAAGGCGCCGTAAACCCGCGAATTTATCTCTTGCCCGTGTGCGCGCGTTTACTTCTCTCTCAGTGTGCGAAATTTCTTGCCTGGCCATATATACGTACAGCCAACCAAGTGTGCTTAAATTAACCACAGAATAAAAAATATATTGCTAAGGACAGATTTAATTAAGCATAATACTTTTACCAACAAAATTCTCATGCGCTATGCTTCGTTTTTTTTACATCAACAACACAAGATATTTTTCATTTTAGCGCACTATCAACTAATGATGTTAATGGGTGATAAAACGCTTTTTTTCCAAGTATTTCAAGTGCTTGCCAAAAATTTAAAATCATTTAAACTTTTAATATTTCATTCTAAAAATTTTTTTTAATATAAATTAAATTAAGAATAAAACTCGAGTTTCAGTTTTTTTGTGTTAAAAAGTCGTAAAAAATTTTTTTTATTCAGATATCTAATAATTAAATATTTTACTGTCATTCGCGATCGAAAGTATTTGTTAAATTTTGTTTAAAACAAAAAAAAAATAAAATGGAATGAATTAAAGATTAATTTTCAAAGAAAAATACTTCACCCTTTTATTCCATGCAATCGCAATTGATGTCACGCTTGTTCATCATAAAAAAAAAACCGCTAGGACATTTTTCCCCTATTTCTACCATCAACTCAACCCCTACTGCTGACAAACATGACGTGTTATATCGACCGATGTGTCAATTCTATGGGACAGAGTAGCCACAGCCATTGACGACGAATCCAGAAATGAAATCAACGCAGCAAAAAAAATTGCTAAAAAAATTTTTTACAACCCAAGTAATAAAGCAGGGGAAAGTTGACAATAAAATAGAGCATCTTGTTGGTATAAAAAAGCGAAATTTAACGAATTTGTGGATTTAACAGTATAGGATTATTGTTGCTAGTGAATTATCATCATCATAGGCTATGAGACGGATAATGAAATCCCCGGTATAGGGGGTGGAGAAAAGGGGTGGAAATGAAGCATCACGATGTCCCTTTCTGTATCCGTTTAAATCGCGTAAATCAATCGTCTAGTGTACTGTGTATGTGTGGAATTCTGCATGATCCTCTGTCTGTGCGCAGCCATCCATCGCGAAAATTATATCGCACCCATCAGGCATGAGAAACGAGAAATTTAAAATACTATTGCTACATACACACGTACTCTGAAATACATATCCGATATTTCCTCGTGCAAATAATTCAAATTAATCGACATATCAAGTGTTAAAAACCGAAAAAAATTAATTGCCAAAAAATTAAGACTTTTTTACCTGCTTATATCTTTGCAAGAGTGTAATTAAAATAAATTTTGATAAGAACCTTTTTTGTAGGTAATTAAATTCTCTACAAAAAAGATCTCTTAAAAAAAATTTATATATCCTGTAGTTTTAAAGATATTTTGATTTTACCAAAAAAATTCTAAAGACCTCGATTTCATGAAGGATATTAAAATGTAAAAAATCAAGTAGAATTATTTATAATTTATGATTTTTTAAAGAATATTGATTTTTTATGTGGTCATTAAATTTTCTAAAGGGTTATAAGTTACAAAACTATAAAAAAAATTTTGTACTCTAAATTTTTCCGGCATACAGTAATGCCAACAATTCTAGTGCCAACTGGCAAAGCTGGCGAAAGCTTTTCGCATACATGTATCACACTGCAGCCATACCATGAAGTATTGATAATTTAGAATTTTTCCTCATGAGTTGTTCTCACAGACAAATGCCTCCAACTATAATCCAATCAAAATACAAACGGTAATAATCAGTTCACCAGTAATAATCCACCTAGTTTCCGTAATTTTGCTTGATGATAAATTTATTTCGCGTGAATTTCGACGATTTTGTATGACATTCTGATGAAATTGAGTTAATAGTACCTCTTAATTCATTTTATATCACCGTGTGGTCGTTCCTGCGGTCACCTACACAACTTTTATATTAATGTATATTATTTTTTCCTAACTACATTTGCTCTCGACGTCCCGGGGATATTGGCAATCAACGACCTGTAACTATTGGTTATTTTCAGGAGTATGCACAAACTAATCCAGCGATAAAAGCTTGTTAATATATCCGTATAGCAACTGTTGACCCATCAGAAAATCCACGATAATATGAAAGTAATTCAAGCATTCATGCAATTTTGCACTTAAAAATTGTCAGACAACTTTAACCGCTGATATCTTGATGAGGACACGAGTTAGACAGATTTTGCTAAGGACTTTTTTTGTAGCTGGTAAAATTTTCTACAAAAAAGATCTCTTGAGAAAAATTTTTATCTCCAGTAGTTTTCAAGATATTTCGATTTAAAACAGTTAGATAATTAATGATTAAAGAGTGGATCATTGAAAAGATGAAAACTCTATATTTGCTCATATCCTTGATAAGGATACGAGTTAGACAAATTTTGCTAAGGACCTTTTTTGTAGCTGGTAAAATTTTCTATAAAAAAGATCTCTTGATAAAAATTTTTATCTTCAGTAGTTTTATAAATATTTTCATTTATGTTTTTTAAATTTTGTTTTTTTTCAACTTTTGAGTGGATTTTAATTGAGTATTTATTTAAAAACGACTAATTTGGATTAATATAAGAATTTTCTAGTTGTGTACAAAAGATATCAGACTGTTGGCGATGTTTGTAGATTCTAGCTAGAAGCTTCACGTAGTCCTTTGTTAAACTTCTCGTCTACTATCCTTGTCATTAGTTGATTACACGTCGTTAGAGGTAGTCCGAAACTACTAAGACGCTAGAATTAACTGAATCTCAAATTTCCCATTAAGTTTACCCTGGAATTCGACCTGATTCTCACGTTATTTCACCTAAAACTGGGAGAAAACTTGAAAAACATCAATTTAACATGTTTTTATTCCAGTTTGTCCAATTGAAGAATCATCAGTCACGTTTCTACCATGAGATCACACCCAATCTTGGATGAGGAAAACAATAAAATGGAGATCCAATTCTCTTTATTTTGATTTACTTCTTTTTTTCTGCAACTCTGACTATAAAAAAGATTCGACACAACAGTTACTAAGTAGTCTTCTCAGACTTTTCATTCGACTTTCAATGCAGTCGTCCTATTTGACGATCGATAGTGATGCATTATGATTTATTGGGACAATGCTCGTCATATTCTTGATCGAGCTTTCTTCACGAATGAGACAACAAAGAAATTCTTTCAATTATTTTGTGTTATCGGGCTGATCAAAGTGAAAAACATGGTTAGAAGCAATTTTTTAAATAAAAACCAATTTTTTTCTAACGTCTGAAATGCCATATGCAAGTCCGGAAACTATTGCGACACTGCATATATAATACACGACTCATAGATTTACCGCAAACTTCCTCTACGTCAAGCAATACATAGAGTTCATGTGATATAAACCAATGCAAAATGGATGGAGGATAATCTTTTAGCTTTGGTATATTCCTGAAAACCATGATTTCAGGTATACACATGCATTCAAATATGAATTTTATCGTCTTAAAGTGAAAATTCAGTTGAATTTCAATTTTAAAATGCTTCTCACCAACAGCAGATCGTTTGAATTTATCGTAAAAACTATGATTTATTTTTTATACCGTCAAATATTCAATACTTTTCCATTTTAATAATATATCCAGTGATCCTGAGAACTTTATTTAGTCCTAATCCACGATTTTTATATCCTAAACAATCAAGAAAAAAAAATTTGTTTTTTTAATTTTCTGATAGAAATTTTTTTTATTTGATAATATCTTAATAATAATGTGAGTTAGGTAAATTTTGCTAGAGATCTTTTTTGTAGTTAATAAAATTTCCTACAAAAATCATCTCTTGATAAAAATTTATATTTTTAATAATTTCAAAGATATTTTAATTTAAAAAAACAGGTTCATTTTTTTTTATATCTGTTTTTGGCTTTAGATAACGTGAAATAATTTGATTTATTCATTTAATCTACGTCTTCTGCCGGGCACCTTATTTCAAATGGATAAGATTGTGTATTAAAGGGTATATGGAAGCGATGCAAGCGCCCTGAACGCTTATTAACGAGGACTATATCGTCCATTGTAGGGACTCGTAAAGTGGCTCATTAAAACAGAGCCAGGGGTGCGTCTTTTATGAATGATAAACCTGTAAGCTTTTTTGCAGCTCGGCGTAGAGATAGTATCGTGATGTGTACTGGGTGTTTTTTACGAGCAGCCTTACGGCACTCTTTGCAGATGCACCGACTAACGCTTTCATTACTCGCGTATATATTCGGTAAGTAATATACTCGTGGATATATATACGCACTAGATAATAATAATGCTCGATAGCGTCGTGAAAATCCTTCAAGACCAGGGGCCGCGTTTCTCCACTTTGTATGCAGCTCGTGTCTCAGAGATAGGATGTCACGTCACCGGAACGTGAGTCTCCCACCAGCGTCATTCTCTGACTCGTGTTCGTCTCCAAGGGTAAGAGAGTGTATTCTTCACGTACGGCAGCACTCGAAAGAGAGTGCTGCAGAGGGGAATATGTGTCTCTCTTCCCGCATATGACATCCATAATGTCTATCTATTCACTCTGTCGAGTGCTGCGTCTGACAACGTATGAATTCCAACTTCATCCGACGGCATTATATTAATCTATTTACATATTTTTTCCTCCTTTTGTCGTTTTTCATTCTCATTCGTTGGATATATTGTTTTTATTTACGTTGTCTCTATTTTTATGACAGCACAAATTTATTTATTATTTATATATATTTTTTTAGGTGGCGTTACTTCATGATGGATTTCACACGGAAAGACGTCGATTTCATCGAATAATTAGACGATTTACACTGGAAATTATGTAGTTTTATATTGATATATGTTGAATATATTTAAATAATCAACTAATGAGTGAATAAATTGTATAAATATAGCAAATGTATTAAATGTTTTACTCATTGTGTGTGCTCTGACACGTCTGCACTGCTCGAAAGCTCGGGAAAAACTGACTGACGTGGTCGAAAGGTCGAAAGTATTCACACGATTATTTTCAGCTATTCTAATGCGTAGTTATACGGCCATTATGTGTCAAATACACGGCACATGACGTCCATACTATACCTCAACTGTCAATGCATTGGACCGTATACAGAGTTGCGTATATGATGAAAATCAAAATACATACGCTGGTTAAAGCATAAAGCACAGCCTTATGCACAATACCGTATAATATGTTTATGTAACATGAGCTATTCAAATTTCGCGCTGTATATTGACACTCATCGCGCGTCACGCATGATTTAGAAACGCGTCAGTTGCCATCACATCAGTCATCATCGCAACTGAAAACATGAACAATATAAAAATAAAATCTACATCAAACTGATGTATAATATTTTTCGATAGCAATTTCTTCTGTTTCTGTTTTTTTTTTTTAACGTCTGCTTGATTATTTACTAGTAGATTATGCACTAAAGACGTAAAGGCGAAGCCATTTGGTGGAAAGTAAAGTTTGCTGAACGAGCAAAAGGCGAGTGCCTCGTACTTTATACAAACGAAATAAACAAGATGCGCACGCGTAAGATACGGTCATGTGGCCCGATATTATAAAACGCACGCATGCGCCATCAAATTTAACTTCACACCTTTTTCTACAGCCAATAAAACGCTCGTTTTATCGCTAGTATAGTACAAAAAAAAATTTTTTTTTTGTCTTTATATTTGAAGTTTGTTTCAAGATTACAGTCAGAACTTGTATACGAACATCACGCGCATCGTTGCATTACGTGACGATTTAAACGGCTTTATTTATTTATTTTTTTTATTATTAAATTGCAGTGGATGCGTAAAATAGTCAAGAAATGTCGTACTAACAGCAGAACATCATTAATTACTAAACAAAGTGCGGAAAATAATTGGAAAAGAGTGCAAGAGACAAAGTGTGCTAACACGCGCGAGGTGATGGGGTGAGTTTTAAGGGTTGCGACAGATCATTCGATACTCGAGTCACGTGAACTCGGAAACGGAACAATTAACGAGTTGCCGTTGTTTCACGAAATTACGATTGCACAGTCTGGGATCATGCAATAGAGTATTTTTCACCCCTGGCACACCCAAATATTTAGTCGAGCGCAATTTTATCTGAAATACGATCGCAACAGTTAATATTCAGTTTACAGAGTGTGTGCCGGGAAAACTATGAAATCTCTCTCTCTCCTGCTCCTGATGCTCGCTGGCAATATTAATGAGCGCTTATTTTTCACAATGAAATTTATTTTCCGGAAAGGAAAATAAACGAATGTGGAATTAAAAAGAAGAAAAAAAAACAGTGAAACTATAAATTTGACCATCAAAACATTTGTCTGTGTGTGTGTCGTGCGCAAATTCCTCATGCACGTTCTTGTGTTGTTCATCCCCTGCTCGGTGACTCACCCAACCCGCCTCGTTAACGCTGCGAGCTGGCTTTGGTTACTCTCTCGGTAGTCGCGCGCTCGTGGACGATGCATAATTCAACCAGGTCAACTGCACATGGACAAAGCCAAACGAAAACTATACCAATTGCGTATATCTACCCCATTGTGCATCTTTTTTCACTCGCTAGTGAAATTATTAGACTGACTATCGGAAAAAAAAATTTTTATAGGGGGTTATTGAACTGTCATATAAATTTTAAGTGTCTCAAAACAAAGATAACAAAATTGAGACTTTTTTACTTGGTAATATCTTAATAAGGGTGCGAATTGGATAAATTTTGTTAGAGACCTTTTTTATAGCTAATAAAATCTTCTACAAAAAAGATCTCTAGAAAAAAATTTTTATCTTCAATAGTTTAGAAGATATTTTGATTCAAAAAAAAATTTTGAATAAATTCTCTATGAGTTCATTTTTTGTTAAACTATGGCTTTTGAGTATACATATCCGAGCTTTCGATTTTCGGTGAAAAAAAATTGAGAGAGAAGGTCAAATAGGGTGACTCTTGACGATAATACGGGAGATACGTTCCAGCTTCTATGTGATGTGCACCGGGTGTGTGGGTTCATGTGGAAAAAAAGTGGAAACTCGGCGTCGCGGTGTGACTTTGTTGTGTTGTGAAAAAGTTTACACAACCAATCTCACTTTGATGTCTTTATCACGTCATTTTATCACGATCGCGACCAGTTTATACGCGCTTAACTACGACTACACAGTATACAACGCATATAAAAATTTTAATTGCTCCCTGAGCGATCGCTAAAAAATTTTCCAGCAAGATCCAGCAATTTTTTTTTTTTGCTTTTTTTTCAAGATGGTTGTAAATAATGGAGGTAAATCCTTCTATTTTTCATGGCTACGTGACCAAGTGTAAGGTTTTTTTCATTGTTAACTTTATGTTTTGTAATTTGTAACAATTTTTACGGTCCACCAACTAATCCTAACATTAATCATGAATTTTCAGTGAAAATTGTTAATTAATATAGTAATTATTTTATGATATTACCTGCTGATAGTACAAAATAGTTCTTACAAACTGTCATATCTGTCTAAAACTAAATCTATGTATCGTAAAAACTTTGTAATCGTTTTACTCGCTAATATCTTGATGTAGGTACGAGTTAGACGAATTTTGCTAAAGACCTTTTTTGTAGTTGATGAAATTTTCTACAAAAAATATCTCTTGACAAAAATTACTATTTTCAATAGTTTTTAAGATATTTTGATCTAAAGTACGATAATTTCTTATAGACGATATTATCTAGTCAGATTTTAATTATAAAATTAATAGAAACAATAAATCAAATTAACAGATATTTATTTATATTATATTTATAAATAAAAATACCTATTTTATACATACAAAAAATTTTTTCCAGTCAAATTTTCGATAAAAAAAATTGTATGCCATCGAAAGAATAATCTTGCGCTCGTGAAGCAATTTTTCATCGCGAGTACTGTGAATTTAATAGGGCAATAATAATCCCGAATTTTTATGCATCTCCAGAGGACGGCAGAAAAACGAATTGGATGGATCGAGTATTCCTTGTCACGTGGCGCGGTTTGAAATCGACATTTTAGCGAAGAACCTCGCGATTATCCTCGGGAAAATCGCGTGGAAATATAGAAGGGGTTTTTGTCTGGTCCCAGCATTCATTCGAAAGGATGTAACTAAAGCCGTGTATATCCCAATCGATTCCCTATCCCAGAGCTCTGTTTCAGTTCTTCGCCTGGCAGTGGCTGCGATCGCTCTCTCGTGCTCGGCGCCCCATGTCGCGCACAGGATAATAATATGCAAAGTCGACCGAAGGGCGAAAAAAAAAAAACGGTTTATTACAATTCGCATAAAACGCTATTATCCCTTGGTGTAATCCAACAGCTGAGCTGCGCTCCGATAATAGTTGTCGAGCCATCTTTGATAAGAGGTGGCAATTTTTTCGATTCAAAAATTTATTCACCATCTCTAATGCATTTTCAAAACTGTAATAAATATTTTCTATGTGTATAATTATTTTTTAAATGTATTTTTCATCTCGAAATTATCAAAAAAAAAATCATTAATTGACATTTATAAATGTAAATTACATTTTTCAGTAAGAAAAAATTTTTTTTATGTCATTTATATTAATAATTAAATTGTTTTATTATAAATAAATATTGTTTTTTCTTCATATTTTAACGAGAAAAGTTCATTGAAATAAAATAAAACCTCAAGAGTAACGAATTAATAAAAATCAATTTTTTCCTCAAATTATTAATATAATAAAAATTCAATAAAATAAAATAAATACAAAATTAATTTTATAAATAAAAATAATTAAAAACATTGTTTCTAATAGTAAAGAAGTAGAAAAAAAAAATATTTCAATTAATTTCTCAAGTTTTTCTCGTTTGCCAGTAGAACAAGTCACGTTTACGTCAGCCGAAGGAGGATTTTTATGAAACACTAAAAGTAATACATCTGAGCACACTGAACGAAATGAAGGATGAGAAATATGAGTTCATTTTTACGGTATTAAAGGCACGGCGGAAGCGAGAGAAAGTTATTAACAGCAAAAAAAAACGAGGTAAAAGTTTTTTATCAAAAAGTAAAGCGTGTTGGGAAAAGACGAAGGGGCATTCAACTTGAGCACTTGAACGTTTGGATTTACGAGACTTGACCTTAAGAAAATAAAGGTGCAGGATTTGCGGTATATATAATTTTCGTGTATATAGCGCGGGTGTATTTTGTGTTGCACAACGCGAGTTTTACGACAACACCAGCTACTTAAGTCTTCTCCAAGCCGAAGAATCACAACAGAACTGTGTCATACTTTTGAAAGAATGATTTATCTGGTCAACTACGATTAATTTAGGACAGTTTGGATACTTGCAAACTCACGCAGCAAATTGAAAGCACAATTTCTCAACGGTAAAGCGTCTTTATTCCGCGGATGTTGCGCTATCTCGTGAGTATACGCTGTCGCGCGGTGAACAGATTCGATTTCGTGGCAAACTTTGGCTTCAAAGGCAGTTCTAGATTCTTTTTGTTGCATTTGTCCGATCTCGTTCGCCAGTTATCTGTGATGTCCCCAGCGAGCGAGTTTCGTGACATACACATAGAGAGAGATGAAAAAAATCTTTTTACTGCAGAAAGCGCTTGAATAACGATTGAAATCAATCTTTTTTTTTCCTCTACGTATATAAAGCCTCGAGAAAAAACATAGAAAAAGTGTAATAAAAATTTTACGATCAATTTTCTATTTGATATAAAAACGATCAGACGTACATTTTTTGCCATAAAATATTATTCGACATTATAATAATGTATTATTGTTCAAATTCATCAATATACTTCAAATTATATTATTCATTTGATTACTATTTTTAACAATTAAATAATTCACCATCTAAAAATTTTTTCCTCATGAAAAAAATCAGCCATAAAACATGAAAAAATTATGTTGGTGTTTTAAATTAAAATATCTTTGAAACTATTAAAAATAGAAATTTTTGTCAAGGAAGCATTTTTGTAGAGAATTTTATCAACTACAAAAAAGGTTATTAATAAAATTTGTCTAGCTCGCATCCTTATCAAGGATATGAGCTAATAAAATGTTTTTAATTTTTTGACGATAAACTTTTTTAGGTTTGAACACGCGATATAACAATATTTTAATTAAATAACAATATTATTATTATCTAAATAGTTGATCAAATGTTAGTTACTTGATATAGCAGTGAGATATATCCAACTAATCCAAAGTTTTCACGCGCAGACTGAGCTTGTGATATGATGTCGTATCGTAGCATTAGCATAAACCTTGATTAAAACTCGACGATTATGAGGGAAAATATAGCAATTCTCACGGTTAAATTACAATTTCATTGCAAATACAACTTTCATATTCTCCATCTTGAAATATCACAAACAACCGTGATTAAACCATGAAAGCAACTTCAAGTCCCAATAGTAAATGCGTATATAACTGAACTACATTGCCTTCAACCCCCTATATTTCTGCACTCCCAAAGGCTTTATCTTTTTTTTTACCCTCTCTCAAGTGCTACGACACTTAAAATATATTTTTGTCATCGCCATCAAACCTCGCACGTACTTTCTTTACGAATTTAATATTTTTTTCATTTTTTTCCAGAAATAAAATGCAAGTTTGCGTATAAAGAAACGACGATTTATTGGATTATATTGCGTTTCGCAGAGATGAAGGTCGTCATCACTTCTATAACGGCTGTCTCAGGGCTTATACTTTATCTCCCGTCGGCAATCACGATGTCTGAATTTTTTTTTTTTCGCGTTTGTTGACGTGCTTTTCCGTTCTTACTCTTTTCCGGCCGCTGGCATAAATCAAGACAATTTTTATCTAGCGGATTATTGGATACGACAAACCTTGCCTTGCATGAATGAGCTTGTTATTGTCGGTGACGGCGCAATCTGAATCACCAATCAGAATTTTTTTTTTCTACGATAAAAACCTTCTGCGAATAAATCTCTAATAAAAAATATCCGACAAAAATAATAAAAAAAAATTTTTTTCCCTCTATAAAAAATATAGTTATTTATTAAATAAACAATATTTATATGTAAAATAATATTTTCAAGAAGTATTTTTTATTAAATTAAAAATTAATTCAAATTGAAAAAAAAAAAACAAACAAACAAAAACAAACAAAAAATAAAAAAGAATAAAATTAAATATTAATTATTTTCAAATTTATTTTTATTAACAAAATAACCGGCTATTTTTCTGTTATTTAATTTGAAAAAATATAAAAGTATTATTTAATTTTTATAAAAAAAAAAAAATTCCCACCTGTTTAATATAGAAAAATTAAAATAAAAGAATTTAACTCACGTATAATACCTGCGTGTGAATTCACGGTTTATTAATGAGTCATAACTGCCTCTCATTTGCCGAACATAATGAAGCGTAATTAAAAAAAAAAAAAATTCTAGTGAACGATGTAGCGCGGTACAAGCGCGAAATTTTTTACGAGTTCAATAAAAATCGCTCGGTGTTGCCATTCTACCACCTACTGATGCAAAAGCGGAAGAGAGTGGATTTGAAACTCATCTGGGTCGTGGTATTATAGAGCTTATATATCTCTCTGACGAATATTATGAATATTTCAACCCATTTTTGTATAAAAACTTTAGTCTTGTGTATTAGGTCTGCATAAAAATAGTTTTTTATATCTTTAATTATTTGAGAAATAAAAAAAAATATGATAATAAATAATTAGAAATAGAAAAATGATATATTTTGTGTATATTAATGCTTGAGTAAATATTTCTAGTCAACTAACATAGGCACCTAACTTGTCCACATTACGCTCCGAAAAGCACAAGTACAAATTACAAAGCCCACAACATGCAGTCAGCTGACAGAACCACACGCTTTTCATGCACCTTTAGATGGGAAAACTAACATACTATCGCATATGCTTCCATTTATATGTGAATACATGATGTGGAAATGCAGTAAAAACATATCTTAAATATCATATTTTTTAGTTTTTTTATTTTTTTAAAGATTTTTACCTATAATTTAATATTTATAAATAATTCTAATTCCTTATTTATGTTTTTAAATATTTTTTTAATATAAATTATCATTAAAATTGAGAAAAAAAAATTAGTAAACACTTTACTTATGAAGGAAAAACTCAATTTTTCTAATTTTTAATTCTGTTTATAAATAAAATAAAAATATAACACTTTCAAAAAACATTTTATAAATCCACTGGAGATTTTATTCCTTATTTTTTGAATTATAAATTATATTAATATTATTTTATAAAATTTTTTCTTGATTTTTCAAGTAATAAAAAAATCTAAAAAAATCAAAAATTAATACTTAAAACTGAAAATACTTTAAGTTTTTATTGAATTAAATGTTTTATTGATTTTCAAGTATTTTCCACATTTTTTTATATTAAAAAAAAAAAAAATTATTCCAAGAGATAAAAAAATTTAGTCAATAATTGGAAAAAAAAAAAAATTTAATTTCCGTAAAATTTATATCATCTTTATAGACGGAAAATGCCAATATATAAATTTTGTGGACCTCCGAGTCAATTACTCTGGCGGTATAGGATCTCTACGTGATTGTCGAGAGTGCGATAGGCAGTTTTCGAGCAAGGGGGATGAGATGGAGGGCATGAAGCGGGTATAGGAGCGAGAGGGAGAGGTAAACAATGAACCTCAGGCCGTCCGCGGAATGCGACCGCCGACGGTGGATCAAGCCTTGGGCTTCTCAATTCCAGAATTCCAATCGGTCCCGAACGATCAAGCTGATGGCAATAATCTCCCCTGCACCGCATACAATACGATGCGTCGTCAGGCGAACGGAGAATGTCACTCGCGCGCGCGTCGTCCGCCCTTTTTCTTATGATAAAATGTAGAACCGTAAAATTCCCCCACGTTTTCCCTCTCTTTTACATCACTTGAGACCTCTTCAATTATCCATCATAATTTTATTTATATCTTTCACCACTAATTCTGCAACTCTTTTAACCAAAAGCGTGTTATATGCAAAATTACCTAGAACGGTTGGATTAGTTGGATATAAAAAATTCCTATAAATACTGATTGTATTAAGCTGCAAATTTGCAAGGACCTTCTCTCGAGTCCTAGGAGAGTCCTATAAAAATTCTAAGGACCTGCAATAATTATAAAGGGCACTACAAGCTTATCCCTTTTACAAAAACACGATTTTGCGACATTTTTTCGATTTAACCGTATGTATACTCGAGCAACCGGATTATATCCGTACATTTATGTATTATTCTATAGTTATATATATATATAGCTCAATGCAGAGCCCTGTATACTAAGTCGTACTTGACACACCGTGAGTTCGAAGCTCGTTGGCACAAGTTTCGCGAGCATATAACATGCTGTGTAACTCGACTTTGCTCTCGCCGTAGACAAAGTTGGATTATAAAGTAGTAGTCACTGTTGAGCGAGATGAGGAAAGTAAATAATTGGCTAGGGTATTCTCTGTGTGGACCGTGAACAACAGCAAAATGGAATATTGCAGAATATTTCGCTTCAAAATATCCGGAAAACCAGATTTATAAAATTATTATTACTATCCTCATATATAGAATGCAACCTCTGTATCAAAACCAAGCACACTTATCAAAAGATTTTTTCATCAACTGGCGATTTTTTTTCCATTGAAATATCATCAATTTTTTCACAATATCTTTATTGAAATCATTTAATTAATTATTATTTATCAATTTTATTAATTATTAAATTTTTATCTGTTGAATTTTGTTGTTTTATTTTTAAATTTTCATCAAATAATGTTTAATTATGCGCTCTTTGTATTGTAAATTACTCTCATGTATCTAAACACATCTAGCGACCTTATAATTAATTAATAATGGTATATATTTGAAAAATAATTTTTGCAAATCAATAAATCGATATAGAAGCGTATTTTCGACTTTGTAATCTCGATAAATTATATGCCATGCAGAGGTTAACAACCAAATTGGCCAAAGAGAGAGAGAGAGAGAGAGAGCAGCGAAATGAAATTTCTCTTGCCTGGTTATACGACGAGGAATCGCATTAATTATCCTCGCGCGCAGTAGTCGCAGGAATTACAACCGATACGGACGATCGTTAATTACCGAGCCGCAGGGTATTTATGACATTAACGACGCGCTGCATATGCGCGCAACTCTCTACGTACCTATAAGGGAGAATTAACCGCGATTCTCGTGTCTTTGATGCCAAATACTCAACGAAATAATCCTTATTTTAATTAATTTAAATTAAAAAAAAAAATTATTTTACACTATCGAAAGACTAACGCAAAATTTCATCCTTTAAAAAAACAATACAAATTAAACCCCCAATAAATAATTTAATCATTAAAAAACTAATTTTATTAATTTTTTTTTTTTTAATATTTTTAAATAAACATTGTTTATAAAAATTTTTTTAAAAATATATAATAGTTTAAAAACATCAAAAACAATCTAAAAAAAAAATAACGACTCATAGTTAAAGGGTTGTTTTATAATAAAATTAATTAAACGTTAGAATAACATAAATTTTTTGATAAAAAAATTTTTTTTATTGTATTTTTATTGTTTATTCGATTGGTAGTAGGTGTTTGAATGGAATAAATAATTGTTTTTTAACCGGAAGACAGTAAAATCGATGTGAATATTGATGTCGGATTATTGCAAGGCTTTTCTACTGATTTTCCATACAATCTACGCGTTCATCCGATCGGAATATCTTTTCGGGTTACTGGCGTATATGAATTGATGGCCGAACAGTCGTTACTTTCTATGTAAACTACATAGACTATCGATATCATAGCCTCTGATCCGACCACGGTAGATTTTGGGAATCTATACGAGGCATCGGCACGCGGGAAATTTACTCCTATCAGCCCTGGACACGTAACGCCTCGTGCTCAACGTTCCAAGGCGATGCTTCATGCCATTATTCGTGAATTTTTATCGTTATATCGCCCATTTATTGCCGATCGTTTATTAAATTGCACAAATTAGTTCCGCATACTCTGTGATAAAAATATCACAGCGCACTAAATACCATTAAACTACACGTTCACCACTTCGAGTATATAGTCTAATTATCGAAAATTTTAGTATCCATTTTTTAAAATGTCCAACTTATCTTTTTATTAATTAAAAACGAATTTTAACAATTTTTTATGACAAAAAAAAAATTTTTCATCTACAAAAATTGATTTTCAAAATTAATTTCAAGATTTTTAAATTCATTTTCAATTAGATTAAATATTTTTTTAAGTTGAATTTAAAAAATAATAAAATTATCAAAGTTTTTGTGCGAAAAAAAAAAAAAACAAAAAGAATTTTATGACGATAAATTAAATTTTAATTTGACAACTGAAGATTTTACGGAGGTTTTGGGTTAAGTAGATAAAACAATAAAAATTCAAAGATTATTAAATGTGCTAATAAAGGTCGCTTAAAATTCCCAAGAGAACAATTTGATCGAGTTTAATTTCTCGCATAACTCGCTTTTACTTCCACGATGACAATCGGCCACGAATATAAGGGTGAAATTGAGGATAGAATCAACTAAAAGTATTTTTGATTAGCTCAATATTTTTTAATATATATTTTTCAATCAATTTTTCTAATTAAAAAAAATTTTTATCTCAAGAAAAAGCCTTTTTTTTCCAATATAAAAATTTTTTATTATCACAGACCAATATTTTTGAGGAAGAATAGCAAAGGACATATAAATCCAACTATTGAATCCGGATGTTCACACACCCTTCTAACAAATCCCATATCAAAATAAGTTTAAAACCCGCGCACAACCCATGACTATCCTCTGACAAAGTTTTCTAGGGTCCTGCAGAAGAGTGTAGTCAGTTTCCAATAGCCACAGGAGATGAAGGAAATATTTTAATGACAAGAAAGGAATCTCATTAATTTACTATGGTTCAGTAGCTATCGAGTTTCGTGTGAAATTTTGTGACATTGGAATTTACCGATTATGTCTATCGAAGCTTCGAAAAATACGGGGGATTTATATTGGAATTTCCTTTTTACACGGATGACAACCCATGACCAGTTGCAAAAACGGACTCTAGAGATAAGAGTTTAAAATGAATGCTTTGAATCTCTGCAAACTGTCTTTCACGTATTTTAATCAAGTAATGATGCGCTGGAAGAGTCTTCAGAGTGAAAAGAAGATGAAATAAGTAATTTAAATAATTTAATTAAGCTTACTGAGAGAAAGTGATGACCAGAGATTTTTAGAAAAAAAAAAAATGTAACTAATAAAAATATTATCAGAAAAAATTATTCAGAAAAATTCACCCTTTTTATCATTGAAAAAAAGATTATACTAAAGAAAAAGACTCTAATAATAATAAAATAAAATTTAACAAAGATTTTTCGAATATTAAAAAAAAAAAAACAAAAAATTTTTTTTTCTATCAAATTTTCGACAGGGGTACACCCTTTGAAATCTTCATTTTTTTGGTTTTTTGCTGATAACTCAGTAACTAAGCGAGATAACGAAAAATGTTATGAGAATTAAATGATGATAAATTTAATTTGCTATAAAAAATGTAGAATAAATTTTTTTGATATTTCGCATTGTTTTCGAGATATTTAAAAAAATCAAAATTTTGAAAAAACCAAAATATCTCAAAAACTAAGATAAATAAAAAAAATTTTCATTAACATTTTTTGTAGGAAATTTAACCCCTAATCATTCAACCTCTATGATATTTTTCAATATCTCGCTTAATTACCGAGTTATCGTCAAAAAACTAAAAAAAATCCAAAAATGTGTACGAATAGCCTTTCAAAAATTTCGCAAAAAAAAAATTTTTTTTCGTCTCAACTAAATGTCTTAAAATTTATTTTTTCAACATTTTCTGGTAGTTTTTTACCAATAGCTTCATTTTAAATCAATTATTTCAATAAAAAGAAATTATTAACGTGATATAAATTTATTTTATCGTTAAAAATAGCAATTAAAAAAAATACTAAACGTCCAATCAATAACTAGAGAATAAAGTCAAGAATCTATCAGCATGTTTCAACGGCTAAAGAGTGCCATTAGTAGAATGTCAAAGTCAATTTCTCATTGAATGTACAGAACACTGCATTCCTTGCATTGCGCATAGCGTTTTGAAATTCAGGCTACATTGAGCACGACCAAGACTGTGGCTTCGTTCGACCGGAAACTCGATTCTCAAGGAACACAGTTTTACGGTTGTTCTATCGTTCTGGCCGATACGCGGCTCTCGCTCAACATTAACCATCGACTTAAAAGCTCCGATGTGCACCGTCGATCTCGCTGTAACGCTCCAGCGAAAAATTATTACTCGCGCGATAAGGCGCATGAACACCGCATTGACGAAAAAAAAAAAAAAGAAAATATCTAAGTATCACTATCAATTAACGATCTTTAAATTTCTCTCTCGACATTGATGAATCGTCCAGATTCTTGATTCGAATTCATCTTTCAGCACGCTAAGCTATTAATAACCAATCAGTAATTGGTGATGACGCGATCTTTAAGATTTATAAAAGTGTGGGATAAAGAATCTTAGACAGCTGCTGCAGCATGAATGCTGCTATCACCTGCTGCTATCTCAGAAGCTTCGAGAAAAGTCTGTGAATCTCTGGGATTACTGGCAGGATCTCTATATACACGCGAATAAACGGCGTTGCATATGCAGAAAAGTGCTTGGTAAAGCTAGGCATAACATGTTCCAAACGGAAAAAAATTTTGGTTCACATTCAACGTCGTAAAACATTTTTTTTTTTCAGTGAAAATATCAAAAATCGGATAATCGGATTTGATGAAAAAATTATTTCTACCTTTTATATGATCGAAAAAAAATATAAATAATTAAATTTAAATCAGTAGTCTATTTTTTTTTTTTTAATAAATAGTTGGATTTAAAATTGTACGAGTGGTTTAAAAAAATTATTTATTGTTGTATTGTTTTTTTTTTTTTGTTTGTTCGTGTTTTTTGATTGTAAATTTTGTTATTTCTGAGATATGAAAAATAAACAGTGCTAATAAATAAAATATATTTGAGCGCGTGGGTTATCGTAAAAGCGCTACCCCGGAACAATTTTCTCCAACGGAGAATAATACAACTTGTGCCGAGCTACTTGGCTTTTATGAATGAATTATTCTTGCGACATGTCCCTCAGGACCCTTGCGACCCCCTGTGCTTTTATATTCGCCACGGCAAACGACACGATCAAAGACTCGGTGCCTGAAAGAGGCCGTGTTTTTTCGAATTAGGTCGTGAATGTTCGTAGTACACTCATTATACTATGATCTGAGCTCAATGGCCGCGCTTGTTGCGCGTTTTACCTTGACATGGAAAAGAGCGTGATACGGTCTTTGGAAAATTTCCGCTGTATCACTAAATGATCTGAGCTCAATGGCCGCGCTTGTTGCGCGTTTTACCTTGACATGGAAAAGAGCGTGATACGGTCTTTGGAAAATTTCCGCTGTATCACTACACTGAAAGACATTTTGAGTAATTATCACCCCGGATAGGGGGGTAAAAATTCCTCAAATTACGAGTAAACCTGGGACGTTTTGACATAGATGAACTTTTTACACCTTGGGGGTGTAAAAATATACTTGTCACGGAGGTAAATATCGCTGAGAAGATTTTTGAGTATTGAACATAGATAAATTTACACCCCCAGTAAGGTAAAAATGATTCTCATTCTTTCG